>JAZHYW010013512.1:0-40860 GCA_037355805.1 Ixodes ricinus
CTTAGCGTGGACTATTGTTAGCCGCGCATGATTAGGAGCGCGAGCTAGTTGCTTTGGATGAAGCCTTCGCGGCTGCACGAGCTCTCGTGCAGCGAATGCTCCAGTCAAGGCAGTAAAGGCCAGCCGCTCGCGCTTGCATACCCTTCGCAGTTAGTCCATGCTAAGCTGGAGACGAAGTATAGCACCACTGGCACGTTTGCTGGCATTTGTGTCAGCGGGAGCGCGCTGAGTGCTGAACGTGCACGGGCGTGCAGCAGAAAGGATGAAATTAAGAGCAGAGGAGGAACATCACTGTCACGAGCTTGTTTTCTGGCCACATGGATGAGTGCCGCCATCTAGTGGTTGAACTAATGGCTTGTTCAAGATGGCCGCCGTGGGACCGCCGCCTTAAGCTGCTAGTTCCTATGAGACGCTTTGCAGCAGCTGTGCATGGGCGCCGCCATAAGCGACCTTCAGTTTTGTTTCCTCTTATTACGTTCGCTTCACGTCATCGTTGCCACAGCAGGACAGGTTATTGCGACTTTAGGTGCTACTGTGTCCTCCTCCCCAGCATAGGTCCCTGTGGAGGCTCATAAACGCCCGCTTCAGTGGCTCGGCATTTCGGTAAAACAGAGAAGGTCGGCTATGGCGGCTCAATCTGGCGCGTGTGCAAAGCGTCTATAGCTGCTAAGCAAAGCATTACTGTGGTTAATCTCTGATGCTTCAACTTGACAAAAGGTGTAAAAAAATCCAACAGTCCTTGCTATTTTTTTATTCTTCTTTCAATCAGTGATGGTGATCGCTTTCCTAAAGGTCGGTTCTCACATGCAACGAAGCGCTGATGTAGCGCTCCTCACGTGCCGTCAGCTACTTATCGTCTGCCATGAGCAACTGTTTTGACGGTGCGATACAAAGCTGGTGAACGCTCCCGTCAGCACGCGCTTAGCGCGAGATAAGCGCTACGCTTGTAGCGCTCCGCTGCATGTGTGAACAGGCCTTAACCTCGACAACGTGCACACGCAACGCGCGCCTAATGTTGCGCGTTGATTGCTTTTTCCCTTAATTCGGTATGTTTTTGAAGAGCACATGTTTAATTCTCACGCGCAAAATTCACAGTTTTGAGAAATGTGGTCGATAAATTTAGTATGCGTCAGACGTGAAAAAACGTTGTGTAAACATTTATTGTTCCATTTAAGAAAAACAAAAAACATGGTTGCACATCTTTTCTGGCTTCTCTGCCGTTCCAATTTTACGGGGGTGTATGCTAGTGGCGCATTTGTAAAACTCAAGAGCTCTTCTCCAAGCACGTCACAAAGTATACATGATCTATGAAATGATGTATAATGGATAGACCAATTCACCGGGAATCAATCTTTAAATTTTAAAATGAAACATGTAAAGTCTGCGTTTTGAACCTTCAAGGTAGAGAGAAGTCTTCTTGATGAACCACCATATCAGGTCGTAGTTGGTCAATAGAAGCGCAGCCTGTAAGGAAAAAAACGTATATTTTTTCTTCTGCCTAAATCATTTTTATATAAAAAATATTGTACTCAGTGTTATCTTGGACTTCGAAGCAAGGAAAACGTTTCAGGTACGTATTTACTGAAGCTAAATTGCATCTGACATGCAAAATAATATATATTGTTAGCATAATTATGCCGGCAGCAGAAAGGACAGGAGAGGAAAAAATGACTGAACACAAAGGATTTAAGAAGGCCCGGCCAACACATGGCGCTTAGCGCGATATGGTCGTGCGTGCCACTGCCCCCTTCGTCGTCATCTCCTTCCTCAGAATATTGCTACTACTACCTATCTACTCGTTCTTTCTTAATTCAGGAAACACCGACGTTTTATGCAATGCTGTTCCTTGCGTAACTCTATTATAGTTAGAATATTTTGCGCAGTGCTGGTACTAGAAACAGAAAATCCGGCCATTTACTGTAGAGTTCCGTAATCATAACACAACACTTACAACTCATTGAAATCGCATGATAATCGTATACGATCCGCACCTACCTTGCATATGTGTTCACATAAGGCTTAGAGAGCATTTTGTTAGGTCTGCAAGCTGCTTCCACAGCCCGGGCTAGCGCAGGAAGTCAACGTATTTCGAATCCTTGGAAGTTTATTCTATGAGCGTTCAGACATCTGGAAATAAGTCTGCTCCATGGAATGTGTGGTTGTGTGTGTGTGTGAATGTGTGTTGTCTCAACTACATTGTAGTTGAGAAATTAAACCAGTGCAATGCGACTGCTAGCCTGGAGTCTTCAAGGTTACGCCACCCATGCGAGCGTTGTGACACACTAAAACATACCGGTAGGATACTCATCAAGAACGAAACAACCAGGGTTGGGGATTAAGCCCATGGTCTTTAGGTTCTGCAGCGCGAAACTTTTTAAAGCCCTCATCTGGATTAAAACTAAAGCTAAATAAAGCGGAGTTCTGCTCTCAGACCGCAGGAGTAAAATTAAAAGAAGACACGTTGCCAATACACACAAAAAAAACGTTGATGAAACATGGTGATTTAAATGTGCCAGTTGACTAATCAGTGACGACTTTCTGTTCCACTCGTGACATGGAAACCCTCCCTCACCCATGAGAGCGAGTGCCCGATCCAGCTCTTGTCTCAAGATTTCGAGCATCTCTCTCACGCCTTCTTCACCCTGGAAAAACACATTTACATCCAGATGTTAGAGCACTATTGTATGTTTATTGTTTCTCTTTTCTTGAAGGCTCGGGCAGTGCTAAGCCTAAACAATATGCAACTTCCCTTTAGTTCGCAGAAAGCTGAAAATTTAGCAAAGCCGGCAATTCACTAGGTGTATCTTGGCGGTGGAAAGTCTAGTCATAATCCCAATAACAATAAGAAGGATCCAAACCGTCGTGTTTTGAACACTGCATGTGTTTAATGGCTGGCATCTCTGAGAAAATCGTAGCGCCAAAAAAAAAAAAAAGAACAAATAACAACAACATCAAAGAACCTCTTTTACGTACTCGCCATTTTTAGCGGACTTAAGTTTCGACAAGTTTAAAGGAGACGCATGTTTGTTAAATTTGGTGGGCGAGACATCGCCGCTAAATTTTATTGTCTTCCACCCACAACCAACCCCGGAATTTCAAAACTGAAGTAAAGCGCGCAAGTCCAACACATTCTGCGCATAACGGTCTTATCGTTAAGATAAAGGTAGTCAGTCAAATGAATGTGACGTAGATTACCGAAGACTGTTAACCCTTCTAATCACCATATGATGTGTAGATAGTTTGGAGGATGACTTACGTTGTAGGCCAGCGCCCAGAGGACCGGGCGGCCAACGAACACTGCCTTGGCTCCAAGTGCCAGCGCCTTGACTACATCGGTTCCGCGGCGGACTCCGCCGTCCACGTAGACCTCGACGCGTCCGCGGACTGCAGTGACAACCTCAGGGAGGACTTCAATCTGCAGCATCCAGAGAAATGCGGAGCTTACTTGGAAAGCTCAAAACTTAGTTTTTAAACTGCCCACGAAGAAGAAAACGCTCTGATTCCCGAAACGTCACATTACAGCCCATGCATGTTTTCGGGTAAAACCATGGAAAATAAACTGAAGCAACCTTCCGACGACCGAGAAAAACCACGGGCTCGCTCCGAGACGAGAAGCTCGGTGTGTAACACCGGCGCAGGCTGTAGCCTTCTTCGCTGATACAGATTGCTGCCAAGGTGCCAGCAGTCGACAGAGGCTTATTGCACACAAGGCGTCGTGTAACCAATATTTTGATTTCACATATAGATAACCAGGTGGTCGAAATTATTCCTCAGGCCTTTGCCCGTCGTTAGTTTGGAACGCAAAACCCCAAAATTTTACTTCTTTGCTGATCAGCTCGTCAGAGGAAAGTGCGCTTTGAGATGTTATTGTTTTTTCTTGCTAGCTGAGCTTCACGTGTTCGGCCTCTAGGTTACCGCTCAGTCGTCTTAGCTTATGTTCATGAGCGTTCTTGCAAGAACGAGTCACGGGAATTTCGAGGAAATCCGCAATGCATGAAGAGAAAGCTTCATTGTGACGTACAGTTGCTGGTACACCGTCGAGCTGCCGCCCACCATGGTTGGAAACCAGTATCGCCGAAACACCGCAATTTATAGCTTCTTCAGCATCCTCGGCTGTGTTGGAAGGAAAACAATCGTCCCAGTTAAAATGATCCGTATTTTGAACGCCTATTTTTTATGGCAGCTAGGCAAGGCTAAGTAAATACGTAGAAATATTTCCATATCAGCAGACAAGTATTGAAAAGAAAGATGGCGCTCGATATTTCTTATAGAAAACTACGAATTTTACATGCGGTGTTTTTCACAAACAGAGCCAACATCGAAATAATCTGACGTGACGTAACCACTTGGCTCAGTTGTACCAATCTTTGTATTACGCCCCCTTATGTAGCGCCAGAAAGGGCCTTTAAGCTTAAAATAAATAAATAAAAGAAGTTTTCAAAGGTGATTGAATAGCATTTCGTAGGTACAGCCCTAAATGTCAATCAGATTCGTTCAATGGGACAGCTACAGGACACCTTCCATCATTACTCTTTAGAATAGGGATTGGCATATGGATCATTTGATAGTGTCGTGTTGCTAATCGCTTTATACATAGGAGCCTTCTTTTTAGATTTGGCAGTCTTTTTGGTCATGAATTTTATACATTCATTAAAATACGTTCTTTCAAACACCCCTACCCCTTCACCTTCTCGGGTTGAGGCTGCCATAGAGACATTCTACCCCTTTTTGCCGCATTGATATCTAAAATATGTCAAACTGCCTTAAATTCGAAACACAAACCATTCTTCATTGTGTAAAATGTGGAGCAGTGTTTGCCTGCGTTGATTTTTACTGAGCTTCTCGTCCACGCTGAATCTCGGAAAGAAGTAATACGCCTAAAACACGTCCGAGCTCAACTGGGACCACTTAAGAGTGGTCTCAATTAGACAAAATCTGGTGGTTACCATTGCAAATTCCTTTAGCGATTACGGGAGCTTCGTAATGCTCTTCAGCCATGTAACGTCGTTCCAGGTCAACGAAGGATCCAGAAATCCCCCATACGCGTAAGCCTTGTTCGGAATGTATCCGGCGAAGCTGAAAAATAAATGTTGTAATGATTATCATTTTATATTTGCTCATTACTAACACTTGTTTTGGCGATTGTTGTAGTTTCTCCATGCTGGAAGCACGAACACTAATATTGCTAAAAATATTAATATTTACCAGTTAAATCTAGGGCTAATAAACTCCTAAAATGCGAGTGGTTTAATTTTAGATGCACTTTAACCATGCACACAAAACCTTATGTGGAGTGTAATCGGCAAACTAAATTTAGATTTTTGCAGAAACTTACTTTCTGAGACGAAAAGAAACAAACAAATACTTTCCGATACTCAATGAATGCAGCTTATTAACAAAACGTCATCTCTACCAATTGGAACCAATCTCCTTGATTTGCATTATGTTGAAATCTACTTTCTAGCTAAAACGTCTGACAACTGGCAAAATGCGCACTGAAACCAAATCACCACGACTGATTTCCTTGGCGCTAAAAGGGCATCATCAATCAAACAATGTGCTCCAGTTTTGCAATAAGCAGCACCGGTAGACTACAATATCCTGCCCACCTTTAACACAAATCCAAGCATGACGAACGGGCTGGTGCCATATTCGTGCAGGCTCATGATTCATAGGACTGAAGCAACTTAGGCTTGCAATTGCACCTGCTTCCTTCCACGAGTGCAGGTATGATGAATACGGCCTGATGCTCTGCATGCGATCTTGCACACGCCGTTACATACGGAATAGAAGCTTACTAGGTTTGATGTCAGAAATTTAGAATTTCGTAGTGCATATTTTATCTCACAAACATCTACGGTGGTGACAAACGCTAATGCGCGAACGCATCGCTTTAGATATGCACTTAAAGGGGCCTTGCAACGATATTGCTTGGAATTTGTTTTTCAGTTTACACGAGCTTACTGGCACCAGTGAGACACAAGTATACTCGCACGCAATGTCACTGACCGAGAAACTCCTTTGTTGCGGTGTAATTTCAAAGACAAAAGCGAGCGTTTTCTTTTAATCTCTCCTTTGCAAAACTTGATGACGTAGTTTAAAGGTTGCACTGCACCCCACTGAGGCCATTATAGTCCCCTAGTGACGATAGTTGAATGTGGCTCATAGATTGGACCCGAGCATTGCGTGACCACTCTATGAGGGCTCGTGAGTAATCAATAGCTCGACAAGCATTTGGGTAGTGGCCCGTGTCTAATCGCTGCAATGACGGCAATAGCCGAAGCATAAAAATGTCTGGAACTCTGCGCGTGTCCTGTGCTTTGCCAACCCTAACGCGTGGCTATGATCAACACTGGCGGCACATAATCGGCTCCAGATCACGTGGCCGCTTGTTCTGGCTGCTAGTTGAGGGCGTGAATGCTGCTCTTTTTTCTTTAATTTTTTTTGCGACTATTGTTGCAAGTTGTGAAGAACGAACGCGTGTCTCGTAGGTCATTAAAGTCAAGGGTTCGCTCTGAGCTGTATTTGCGCAAAGTACGAAAATCGGTCCACCACACCTTTAAATGCGCGAGTTCTCGCGATAACAAATCGTTCTTGCTGAGCGATATTCACATCCCTCTGTCTTTGTCGGAACTCTGGAGATTTTTGGGATGGAATATAGGTGGACTTCACAACCCACCAGTAGACTGCATAACAAACAACAAAATCCAATTTTGTTGTTCAGACGTAACACAATCCCGGGACTTCAAGAAGCAAAAGACAACATGCACAAAAAAGCCGCGTTTGCTTCTTTTTTTATTCTCGTGGTTGTGATATATCTAAGCTACACCAGCTAATTTTCGCGCCCTCACTTTCTGTTCATTGTGTCGTTTATTCCTACTTTTTGTTAACCGCACGTGGGTATCAAAAATCAATTCAGCAACTTTGGTACGCCCATCGGACATGAAGTAGAACAAGTGGTTCTGTGGAGCTGATCATGAATGAGCTAACTGTATAATGTCACTGAAAAGGTGCCAAAGTTAATCGCACCTTACATCAATAAAAATGTTCGGTTTCGTTAAACGTTCTGCCAATATCAAGGTGTTCCGTGATTCTAGGTTTGACTATATGGGCTTTATTGAGCTAGTCGTTAGGTATTCGTAAGTCACACCATAGAAAATACAGTATTTTTGGTATGCCACGCACAGGTAACTCAAAGGAAGAATTTCAGTGGCTCACAAACTTTTTAATATTTTTGTGTAAATAATTTAACAACTAATCAGTATTTTGTGTTTATGTGAACAACCTGTGATGAAAAATACAATTCCGCATATGAAAAAGTGTACTAAAGCTAATTTTTTGTGTCAGCCATTTTGTCCCCTTCCGGCTTTTCTTAGTTCGTCTCTGTAAGTTCAAACTGACCCTTCAAGAAACTGATTAGTATATATTTCTTGCGCAATGTATTTAACTTTACGTTCCAACGTACTTAGCAACCTTCGGCGTTATGAACTTGTTTTTGATCCGGGCAATCTGCTTTCCGGCGATGGGCATGTCGACTGTCAGTACAAGAGCCCTGTATCCGGCTCTTTCGGCGCGTTCCACAATGTCCCTGGTGATGCTTCGGTCCTTGAAGATGTACAACTGGAACCAGCGGAGCCCGTCTGGTGCTGCCTTCTTCACGTCTTCGAGACTGATGCTGCTGAACATTCCCTGAATCAGCAGGGTTCTTGCACCCTGAGCAGCTAGACGGGAGAAAGAAGGTGTGCACTTTGGTTCGCTGTCCATCATAGGCTGCTAGGCTGCAACAATGAGCGTCCCGCGCTTGCAGAACTCGTGGTAGCCACCTGTGCAAGTCCTTGTCAGCATCTCATTCCGCTACTTCCAGCTTGGCGCACGTAGCTTTTGTGACGTTGTTAATACCACATCGTGCATCAGCCAATTTTCGGAATGTATTTTCTTGCACACAAAGTGGAACCTACTTTTTAGCACAATTACGAGTGCGGGTTAGTACGTAGAACGAGTGTTCCATCCCCAACTTTCTTGGACATCAACGCCTCGACGCATGCACTACAATAATAAAAAAAATTACTGAACAACAACACGCATTCCAATGTTCCCCAGGAATATTTCACGAGGCTGACATAAAATATCAATGCGCAGTTATGAAACTTTTGTAGGGCGGATAGTTTTTATTCCGCGGCTTTACAAATGTTTTTTTTATTGAATTATATGGGTTAGATATACAAAATTGTAAACTTCTCCTTTTATTGACAAAATGGCGTAATTTTTCCTAGGACTCTAATTGTCTGGGTTTAATAGAACGCAAATCAATTAGAATTTTGATATTTACTTGAAAACGTTTTATTCCCCGGAATGTCCCATAAAGTTCGCCATGCTCTTTGATTGAGCCTCCACAGAAAGAGAAAAACTATTCCGTCTCGTTAAATAAAAAAAGAAAGCGCATTTAGGAGATTTTTTGTTTGCGCCAGCTCTGTGGTACCATGCGCATACTCTGAACTACAAGCTCACTTATATCGGTCGGGATATCTTTATATGGATGGAAGAGAGCAAAAACGCACTAGACGCCAATAAAATACGATGGATGCTGGACGGAAGATGTTTGTGCAGAGATAGTGATTTTCAAACCCCTGGCGGTGGCGATCTCCCCGTCTTGATTCGCCATCTTCTGGAAGGCTGTTGGCGAGATTCCAACTGGCATGGACATCACTTGATCTCCCAGCAAGGTTACCTCCATGTTTCTCTGGGCCACGTTACGGAGTACCTTCGGTCTTAGGCGTAGTCTAAGTGAGCGGGCAAAAAAACGAAACGTTCGGGAACCAGTAAATATTAAGGTGGGTTAGTTGGATATCCATATTACTCATGAATAGTGCGAAGGTCAAGTACACACTGAAAGAGGGAGCGCTAAATATTATAGACAGAAATAATTAAAAACAACAAGTACAAAAGACAGCGCCCGGCTGCGATGCCCTACATTAACCGAGTATCACACAACATGAAAAGGTTGTCTTCCAGATATGACATCCCTAATATATTTTCAGCACCAAACAGTCTCAAGAAACTGTGTCCTAAGACAATTGTCCCTCAGGAACGTCGCAATGAATGTTACTTGAAACACAAGAAAACACATATACCTTGAAAAAGCAGGTTATATATGAAATACTCTTCACCTATGGCAGAGTAAACGTGGGTCAGTCAGGCCGCGGCATGAACATCAGGTTACGGGAACATGCTTTTTCACTCAATTCAACACCAGCGGGCATCTAGAACTGCGCTTAAGATACTGCCACTTCGAACCGATACTAACAAAAAAAAAGGTCCTTGGAAGGATCGGGAAGAAAAGATCTAGATAACTATATGAGGCGATGATCATCAAAGAAAAGAAAAACTCGTGCGTAAGTGCACCAAAAATGACATTAACGGACAAAGAACTTAATCCCCTTTACATTCCTACGTGAGGTTGTTTCAGTGGATTACTGTCAGCAACTTCCTCTTTCTTTCTTTCTGGCATTTCTTAGTTTTTTTTTAAATTTAACTTCCTTTGCCCATTAAGACAATTCTATTTTATGAAGGTTTTTACATGCTGAAAGGAAAGACGAGAAAGAAACGTTACCTCTTTGCCTTCTTCGCTATGAGTATAAAAACGACAGTTGTGAGTTAGCGCTTGTTCCGTCAGTGTGTACTTGACCGCGCAATTTATTATTAATGTTCAGGAAATAACTTTATTTACTGCATATAGGTGGGATAGGGCTCAGCCATCTTGATTGATGGTTGGCCACAATCACACAACAGAAACGGAGGGGCAACGGTGGAAATGTTTTTCAGAAAGTCACCTGGTGAAACTCCAAGTACCACTATATGGAACTGGGAACTAACATTTTTAGAACCATAATGCGATCAGAGAACCATCAAAGTGACATTTTATGCGAAAATAAGGTAAAAAGAAGGACGTGCATATTATCCTTACTAGAATAAACATTTGAGTATCATAGGTGACAATCCTACGACTTGCCTCTTCTGTCGGTTTAGTTATTTCATAAATAGGGCTAATTTGAGGTGCATGCCAACACCATCACAGACCTTTACAATCAAAATCATCCGCCAAATCGTAAGACGCGACTGATTTCCTGACACTTACAAAAAAAGATCAATTGTTTTACCTGTGGTATGCAATCTTGTTCTCACGCAACGTCTGCTCCATGTCTGCCCCGACGTTGAAATAGCTGGCCGCAGCGATGCTCAGTTTAGAGCAACCGAGACGTTCAATGTCGTCCACTGTTGCCACTAAGTCATCAGTCATGGCATTGTCGGCCGTGGTCATCTTAAAAGACGTATTCTAATCGCACGGGACTTCTGGAGGACCCACTTTGCTGCAATAGAGATAAAGGCCAGTAGCTGTTTAGTCGAGCTGTGGAGCACCAAATGCCTAAAACTCATACGTTATTTTTATTTTAAAGTTTAGTGGGCTTATGTTAGTTACAGATTGGCTTTTAATTGCACTACGGACGAGACAGCTGGAAAAACAAGGCATATATCGCACTCCTAATTCCGAATTTTAAATTTCAGAGACGCACGCGTGGCTAGCATAAAGCAATCCGCCAGCTGGAAAAATATGGCACACTGCTGTGATTATGAGAGTGTCTTGTGGACGTCATGACATATTTATCTAGGGTGACGTCCAGAAAGGAGCGCTGTCCGCAGACAGCCGAAACAAGCAACCACTTTGTTAGGATTCCTTCTCATTTTCTCAGAAGACTTTGCAGGTTCCTTTTCTGCGAAACAAAATGTCCTCATAAAGTGGAAGATCAGTGATTCTAACTACGCCTTGAGTGCCCCTCCTTACATTATTCTGACATTAGATAAAGCAGAAAAATAAAAACAAACATTTGTTACAAACGTTTTAGTGTTTCTTAGTGGCTTTTATTACCACGTATTTTATTTAAGGCCATTGGGATTCATAGACTAAATCACGGTGATAGAAATACTTTAGGTGGCGTAACGCTGCGCCTCCGCCGAAGGAAGAGCCACCGTGTCGAAAATTGGCACGTCCTCCTGAGCCTCCTAAAGCCCCTCTATCCTGGGAAAAGTGGCGACATTCTTTGAACTAGCCGCCGCGCACACTATTGGCCAGTCGTCACATGACATCTGGCTTTCGTTTTTGGACTTCCGGTCGTCATGAATTTCCCAAGATGTTGCTACGCCGCAGCTGACGGGCTGCTGCGCCCGTAGAAAAGTCGACCGGAAAGCTTTTCAGTGTTCCCTCTGAAACGGGAAATGAACCTCGGAGGAAGATCTTGCTTCACCGAATCGGTCGAAAAGATTTCAACCCGACGGGAGCCGTAAAGTTATGCGAGGTAGGTGCTCTGTATACTCATTAGCATGCAAAAAGACAGCTGTTTAGAGTGAGTTATGCATTCCATTTAACCGTAAACGCGAGCGATGTAATAGCGAGCACAACATTTCCAACTCGGCATGCACGGACGCTCGTGCCGTGGAAGTAAAGGCCCCTACGCACAGTTGCGTTTGAGAGCGTTTGACTGCGTTGCGTCGAGAAACGAAAGCGAGTCACCGGCACATCTGTGCTTCGTATGAAGCGTGGAATCCAATTCAAGGAATTGCTTGGGACGCGATAAAATAAGTATGGATGTCCTGCGTTCTCGCTGTCGCCACCACGGTGGTCGCAACGCAGTGAAGCGCTCTCAAACGCAACTGTGCGTCGGGGCCTTAAGTCGTTCAAACGGCCTGCTCCTGCTCGTGCTTATGGCATCGGCGTCGCTCCCAATTACGGGTGCGTGCGGAGTACGCGCTCTCGTCAAGTGTTGCGTACGTGCTCGCGTACCATACTTTGTTTCGCACAGATAGCTTGCAACGCTGCCGCAGCTGCGGACCCGAGCATTGGGCTGTATCTATACTCCGTTTCAATATTAGTGCGAGCGCAGCCAGTGCGACAAGCCGGAGTATGTTTTCTCTGACGACGCTCTTACTGGACGAGCGGGTGTGCTTAGCCCGCTCAAAGTGCGTTCGCTCTCGTAGCGTCAATAGGGTCTCCTTCGCTCGTAGTCTTATATAAACGAAAAACGCAAGCAAATAAAACATTTGAGATCAACCCCACACTCGCGCCAGCAGCTTTGACAGCGCGCAAACTTCACGTGCAGGTCTTTGGCAGGCTAACCTAGGATCTGCAGAAACGGGCGTTTGAGGTGGCGCTACACGATGTGCTCTCGACTAAAGTCCGATCTTTTCAATCAATTACAGGACCACTTCAGTATGAACCAATTCAAAACACTAATCATGAAAGGAGAGCAAAAAATTGAGGAAAGATGCTCTCCCAAACATTTCTTTTTTCGTTACCTTCAACCATGAGAGTAAACCACCACTGCAAGGGAACTGGAAATATAAATGGTATATACAACATCTCACAAAATATATATATATTTTTTTCTTCAGTGAGACACGTTGCATCAGTTTTATGATACAAATTCGATGCACAAACTGATGATTTTGGATGCCTCTTTTACAAATTGCAGTTCCATTTATTTGTTTTGGTTGCCTCCCTAAAGTCCCCGAGGCACCCCCAGCAAAACCTGAATAGTACACCACAAGGTAGTGCCCACAGTACTGAAACATCCCCAGGACAGATTGCTGCAGCAACCGCAGCTGCTCTTTAGTTTGGTTGTCCGATACTGTTTCGTGGTCGACCGAGGCCTATCTACCACTAGTGCCATCTCTGTCCATTCTAGGAGTGTGTGTCCTCCCGAGGGCCCCCAGCAAGGTCCAAGCGGAGCTTTTCCCTCGGGGCAATCTGCCGCAGTGACCACAGCTGTTGGTGAGTTTGGCAGTCCGATACTCTTTCCAGGTCAACTGAGGCTCACCTACCACTAGTGCCGTCTTTGTTGATTCTAGGCGAGTGTGTCCTCCTGAGGCCCCCAGCAAGTTCCAAGCGGTGCTGTACCGAACCTAACTTTCCCAGCTTCCCCAGAGCAGCCTGGTTCGGCAACCCCCCCCCCCCCACCAGCTGCTGGTGAGTTTAGCACAATGATACTGTTTCCAGGTCGACCAAGGCATACCTACAACGACTGTTGTCTCTGTTCATTTATTCATTCTAGAAGTGTGTGCCGTTCCATGGCTGCCCGAGCAAGGTCTGAGCAGCGCCCTACAGGCCCTTGCTTCTCCAGCTTGTCCTGGACAGATTGCCGCAGCAACAGCTGATGAGTTTTAATTTTCGACTGCTGTTTATTTCCTGGCAGAGTGCAGACAGTTACACACTGTTACTTACATCCTATCTTATTGTCTCACTGTTAGCCACTTAACAAGACTAAAGTAATAATCTTTTTTCTTTTCAGGCCTACTGTTTACACTTGGTATCAGGCAGTATAATCAGAATGCCAGTTTTTCTGGTGTACTGATGAATAACAAAGAGCTACAAAGAACTATATTCAATACAGATAAAACTGATATTGGTGCAATGACAGGAGTATCAGTTGCAACGTGAAGAGAACAATTTACAATTTGGACTTAAGTGCTTACTCGTTGCAGATCAACCTAAGTGTCTCGAAAAGTGCACTATGAAGGGGACTGCATGGAGTAAAGGGATCCTCGAGAAAGTTTTTAAGATTCAAGTTTCTTGTGTTTCCCATGGTTTCAATGTGGTACTGGGGAATTGGGGTAGCTTTTGCCTGTAGAATGCACACTTCATTGGCATCTACAGGACTTCAAGTTTGTGTCAGACATAATGCACATGCTGATGGATTCTTTAGCATACAAGGTGAGCCAAACTTGCAGCATATAACACACTCGTGCATCCTTATCTTAAGTATGCATCTGAAGTCGGATACCTACAGACCCGTCTCATCAAGCAGCTCAATGTTTAATTCCATGTGGTTTGTACAATTTATTGTCTACAGGTGTACCATACCAGTAACAGCATTAGAAGGTGTAAGGGCTTTAGAAGTATTTTATGATATGTAAAAGTGACTGCACCTGTCAGTAAAGCTACCCGCACATTTGTGAAGTGTTAAGAAAGCATTTTGATTGTGTATGGTGTGTCTCCGTGTCATTTATCTTCTTTTTTCATTCTGTGATCTCTTTTGTTATGTACTCAGCATGTGTTCTACTTGCAGTGAATGCTCCTGCCGTGGCCTTTTACTTGGCTGGCAGTTTTGTGAAATAAATAAAATTATGACTTTGATTTTGTTCTTTTTAACATCATCTGTGCTTGTGTATTTTCATGGAGATTTTGATCTCGCATTCGCTTATTTCGCATTGTTCTCTGGGTGTGATTTGAATTATTTTTGCCTCATTCCCTTTTACTGAAATAACCAGCAATTGCTTGACTCGAGAACTAGGTGCTGAAACCGAGCGGTAGTTTCCAAGTCTGCACCAGGACGCTGGCCCAGGAGTCTAAAAGCAGCGTAAATCGTAATAAAACCTGGATTTTTTTAGTATGAACGAATAACAGAAAATATACAGACACTCTGATAAAATTACGGAGTAACAAAACTAAACGAAAACGGAGTTTTCATTTCTAAAAATGGTGTCATCAAAAAATAACGAAAATTGTATTTATTATACGCTTGGAAAAGTAGCGGCACCGCGTAGCCCCGTAGTGAAATGCCCGCGGTGTCGCAAATTTTCACAGCATGCACAGAAATACGTAGCAATTTTTATCATTACTAGTACGGCAGGCAGCTTAAAAGTTCTAGCTTAGCGTCAACCACATCAACACTTCCCCGATTAGAAAGAAAATAGTATCTTGCTTTCTAGGCCGCCAAACTGTTTTAGCGCCCGTAGGCCAAACCCTCCCGAAAGCTCGCCAAGGACACGTATTAAAAAGTAGTCATTCATTTGAAATCGCGGAGAATAAAATTGCAATTTGGCGGTTTTATATGATGATTAAAAACGACTTGCAATTCCTGTGAAGCCGAACAATCACGAGACACTGACCTAACGCAACTCGGTAGGGACGATTATCCAAAGTACTTTCGGGATGCACGGTTGGACGAACAGATCTAGAGTGGCTTCAGGACGGTCGGATGCGAATGCGGGCTCTAAATGAGGTCATTGGCACACTTGTATGACAAGTCCACACGATCGGCAACTCGCCCGCTCCAGCTGAACACTCACGAGACACTGACCTAATGCAACTCGGTAGGGGCGATTATCCAAAGCACTTTCGGGATCCATGGTTGGACGAACAGATCTAGAGCGGCTTGAGGACGGTCGGATACGAATGCGGGCTCTAAATGAGGTCATCGCTACACTTATATGACGGGAAAAGTACACACGATCGGCAACTCTCCCGCTCCAGCTGTGAAGCCGAACACTCACGAGACAGTGACCTAATGCAACTCGGTAGGGACGATTATCCAAAGCACTTTTGGGATCTGCGGTTGGACGAGCAGATCTTGAGCAGCTTCAGGACGGTCCGGTACGAATGCGGGCTCTAAATGAGCTCATTGCCATACTTGTCTGACGAGGAAAGTCTACACGATCGGCATCTCGACCGCTTCAGCTGACCGAGACGTCGAGACGCTTGGGAAATTCCAGAGGGCGCCTCCGTCGCAAACCGGAAGTTAGAGGTGGGGTAAGGAGGGTTTTTAGAGGAGAAGAGAAAAGAATGCGCCACTTTTCCCAGATACAGGGACTTTAGAGCCTCCGGGTTGGTGGCGCGCCCTGGGGACAGAGTGCGTCAACAACTCCGAGGTTAAGGACTCCGCCCTTTCATATACGCTAGCGCGCACCGGGCTAGAGTTCAGATCGGGCCGGAAGTTTAGGCCCGTCCCGACCGGGTCCGATAATGTCTTGGCCCGAAGCCATCTCGAGCCAAAGTGGGCGTTCTAAACGCAAGCCCCAGCCCGACTCGACAAAAACAAATATGTCCCGAACTCGGCCTCTCTTCCTCGCTTCGGTTCACCAGCTCGACTGGACGTAGCGATGAAGAAAGGAATGATAATCGTGAGGCGACTTGTCGCGTCTGCCTCGTCGGCCGTTTTCGATCGTGCACTTCTTTTCCAAAAATACGGCGATCCGTTAGAGATATCGCTGTATCAGTGATGTTTTTGGGTTTTGCAGCGTCCCGCCTATCCGTCCAGCCTTGTCTTGTGAGCTCGAAATTTCGGTTCAGTATCCCTTTGAACAAAATGGTATGTACTTTTCCGCGAAACGCATGGTGAGAGCTAGGGAAGATGGGGTTGGATAGAGCTCAAAATAGAATTATACTTGAAATATGCGACGTGTTCATAAAATAGAAAATAGCAATAAGCGTCATGCTCATTTTTATCAGTGCAATGCGCACGTTCCATCTTTTAGGTGTAACCTTTGGGCACCCTGTAGGCTCCACAGCCCAGTTGCCCGACTGCGAGGCAAAGGTGCCGTACTTTTCCCGCGTGGCAGCGACGTCACGCCAGCCACGCGCACGGGAAGTCGCTGACTGGACTCAGCCACCGCTGGTAACCATGTTAATCGTCTCGTCCATGTCCATTAAATGTAGTTTCTTGTTGTTGAAACCGTTGGCTCCGTGTTATTCCTCCGGGTCGGGTATGCAGCAAGGCAAACCGACCACAAACCCCATCATGAGCTTCGTCATTTGCTAAGCTTCTTTCGCAGTTCGCAGGGCGTGGCTCCAGCGTGTGTTCTGCGAGGAGGTGTGGGCCTCGGTTTTTTTAAGCACACAGGCAATATCTGGTGCAGCGGAGTAATTGATGTTGATAACTGTGTCATAGACCAGTGGTTCTCAACTATTCATGTTTCAGGGATAGCTTGTGGATCAGCGGAAGTGATGGATAAGCCGTCTGGGGAGAGAGAAAGGTCTGGGGTAATTATGTTTATAAAAGGATAACTGGATATTATATAGCTAAGTGCTCGTGTGAACTGCCATTCTCTCCTTGACGTATACGAAAAAAAAGTTACCCCAAAAAAGGACGCATGTTTTTTATACGAAAGAAACTATCAAGTTTATTGCCAAGTTCACTGAGGGGCAAGGCTTCCCGGATCTTAGAAATGCCTTCGCAAAGGCCACGGCCTCCCATTTTGAGAACCGCTGACGTAGACCATTGGCACAGTTTAGCGGGCTTTGTATATAACATAATGACCCGCTGCACAATATCGAGATTGGCGTTTTTTGTTAAATTCCTCACTTTGGTTTTGGAGAATAAAAATAATGAAAGACCTTTACAATTCTATACAATGCGAAGTTAGAGCGCAGCTGTTGAGGTGGAGGAGCGGAGGGTATGCAGGAGAGGGTGTGCCTCTCCTCCCCTTACCCTCCTCCTCTCCTCCCATTCAGCGGAACATTTTTTAGTGAATATTTTCCTCCTAACTTTAGCGAGTTAAGTTTCCCCGGTAAATTTAGCGGGGAAATTGACGTCGCGTGAACTCAACACCAATTCAGTTTCACCGCTAAATTTAGCGGGGAAACTGTGATGTCTCATAATGCAACGCACGCGGTTATGCCGACGCCGATGGCGACGCCGCTCAACCCGGAAAACGGGCGCCTAAGAGCTGCGCTCTAAAAAGATGCTTACCCCAATTCTGAAATATTTGGTCAAGTCGGACAGGCGAGTCTTGATGCCTCCAACTAGGCCCGACACAAGCTCGACGCAGTTGGGATAAATCGGCCCGAACCCGACCCGAACGAAAACAGTGCTCTCATATATTGGCCCGAGCTCGACCCGAGCGTCTGGTCGGGCTTGGGGCTTCGGGCTAGCTCGGGCCCACGTCGATCTCTACACCGGGCTACAACGCCGCGTCCTGTTACGTGGTTCTCACGTTGTTTTCGCTGTCTGGAAACCGCTATTGAATTGAATATACTTTATTCAGACAAACGTCTTGGAGGATAGGGCAAAAGGCGACTATGGTCGCCTGACAAGAGGCCCGTCCCCCTGTACAGTCTAGCAGCAAAGTGTACAGAAAAAAACGAATCAAAACAATTATATCATTACACAAGGACACAGTGACATATACAAAATGTGATATAATAAAACAGAAACACATAAAAATACCGACACAGACTACATTAGACGTAGAAGAAAACTTTTATGGTGCTTTTAAATGTGTGTATTGTATTAGAGCTATTAATCATGGACAGTATTTCAGGATGGTTATTTAATAATTGTGCGATCTGATTAAGTATTTTTTGACTACCATAATTGGTGCGTATTCTTGACTGTAGGTAGTGCGTATGACGGAAGGTGTATGTGGATGCCTTGTTGATGTAATTCTCTTGCACGAACTCAGGGTGTAGTTTAATTTTGTGGAACATGTATATTGCCAATTTTTGAGTGAGTGATTGTTCTGCTGTAAGAAGGGAATATTTGATGAAATATGGGCGGGAGTGTTCCCGATATGATACATTGGCGATTGAGCGCACTGCTCTTTTTTGCAATAGAAGTAACTTAGATAAACAGGTCTTGGAGCATGTACCCCATACTAAACTGCAATAGCTTAAACGAGAATGAACAAGAGTAAAATAGAGCTGGCGCTTTAACCAAACCGGAAGAATATATTTTAGCCTACTTATAATTCCGATTGCCCGTGATATGTCGGGTCGAATCCGATCAATATGGTAAGACCAATTTAGATTTTCTTGAAAAAATACTCCTAAAAACTTGTGGGTTTTTACGTAACCGATTTCAGTGTTCCTAAATCGAATGCTTAGTTTTCGATTAATATTTCTATTTTTAGCTCTAAATATCATATATTTCGTTTTTTCAACATTTAATTCTAATTCATTGCACGCCAACCACGCACTTAACTCTATCATCCAGTTGTTCGCTAATGTTTCAAGCTGATCTATGTTCGTACCCGAAAAAAATACATTTGTGTCATCTGCATAAAGTACAATATCAGGAGTATGTGCTATGTTAACAATATCATTAATGTACATTAGAAATATAAGTGGTCCGAGGATTGATCCTTGGGGAACCCCATAATGTATATTACCGGTTTCTGATTTTTCGCAACCAAGAGTGGTGTATTGGACACGTTCTGATAAATAACTTCGAATGAGTTGTAGGGCAAGACCTCTTATACCATAATTATAAAGCTTTTTTAGAATTATTTCATGCTTGATCGAATCGAACGCTTTTTTGAAATCTAAAAATACCCCTAATGTATAAAGCTTGGTTTCGAAATTAGTTAAAATTTTATTCTTAATATTCAGTAAAGCTTCTTCAGTAGATTTCCCTTTCTGAAAACCATATTGCTGTTTTACAAGGAGATTATGTCTGCTAAAATGATCCGTCAGTCTGGAATTTATTATCTTCTCTATTACTTTTGAGAATATTGGTAATACGGATATGGGTCTGTAGTTGTTTAAAGTATTAATTGGTCCACCTTTGTGTATCACTGACACTCGGGCGATCTTTAGTTTCGGAGGAAATACCCCTGTGCTTAATATTTTATCACAGATTGCAGAGAGAGGAAGACTAATTATATTAGCAATTGCTTTTATAGGTTTAACTTTTAATTCATCATCGCCACATGCGCCACTGTTTTTTAATGAATTTATCACGTTAAAAACTTCGGTCTCCGTGGTTGGTGATAAAAATATAGATCCTGGCGGGCGTGTCGACATATAAGATTCAAAGTTTTTTTCGTGGAACGAGGATGACGTTGGAGCGCCTGAATGTAAAAAATGCGCATTAAACAAATTTGCAAGTGTTTTACCTGAATAATCAACACCATCTATTCTAAGGACACTGGGGATAGTGCTACTCAACTTAGACATCAGTTCCTTTGCTGCCTTCCATACTTTCATTGGATTATGTTGAATTGCAGTAAATTTATTTTTGTAATAGTTTGCTTTAGACTTCTTTATGTCGGAGCTTAACTTGTTTCGTATCTTTTTGTATTCGGTCAATTTATTTATGTCTTTAGTTTTTATAAATGCATCGTAAAGCTTGTTTCGTTCATTTATTCGTTTGAAAAGAGATTCCGTTATCCAAGGTTTCCGTGACCTCTTATGCCTTTTGGGTTTTCTAAACGGAAATGCCTCGTCATAGGCACCTTTTATTTTCTCCAAAAACTTATCATAAGATTTACTGGAGCTAGGCTCACTGTATATATCATCCCAGTTTATGTTCGATACAAGCGCAACAAAGCGTTCGATACTGTAGTCGTTTATATCTCGACAGTAAGGGCTACTGATATTCGTTTCATTGCAGCTAATGTTTTCACATGGAACAAAACAAAACAGGGGTAAGTGATCACTTAAATCAACTGTCATTACACCGGATACAATGTCGTTAGTTATTACATTGGTTATACACAAATCAATTAAAGTCTCAGTATCAGACGTAACGCGAGTAGGCATATCTATAATATTTTCAAACCCGTTTGACTGCACAAGATCTAGAAATTCCAACTGCCATGAGTCAGATAGCATCAGATTGATATTAAAATCACCAACAAGTATCACAGGCAATTTACTATCAGAAGAATACTGAAAAATACCTTCCAGGAATTCAAGAAATACACTAGGGGACCCAGAGGGAGGTCGGTATACAATAGCTATAATGTAATTACGACACTTCACAAGAAGACACTCAACATCTGAACAGACACAAGTATATTCGCTAATAACACTGCATACCATGTTACTTTTATAATAAAGGGATACTCCCCCACCTTTCTTTACACTACGAAATATGCCTACATGGGTGTAACCATTAAATTCAGGAATATGAGAATCAGAGGTAAGCCATTCCTCAATGCAAGTAATGAGTAGAACCTAGGGTGCCTATATGTTTCCGCCGCTCCGCTGTTTAGGGTGGCGACAACGTTTGTGATACCTGTTGCCGACAAACCAGTGTTGCCTACCTCGTTACCATGGCAACCTCCGCTGTTTTCGACGACCATTTTGTCACACTCGCCGGTCGTGCGCTCGGAATACGCCGCTAATCCTTGTTAGGGCTAGAGTGCTTTCATGTGCGCTTCGCCTAGAGTGATGCCAACTGCATGTTTCCCTTTCCCACACCCTCTTCCACCGCCATTTTGTTCCTCTCATTGTTTCCCCGTGCGCTAGAAAGTGGCCTTTGTGTCCATCGGTCCTCTTATCCGAGGGGGAAAGGCTAATCCTCCCTCCGTGGGTTCCACAACGCTGCTCCGAACTTGTGAGATAAGGTGCTTGTTTTCGGGAGGGTTATAAGCCTCACGGATTATCGCCGAGAATCAAAATGGCTGCTGGTTTTTCGGCGAGTGGAATTACAAGGGGTGGCATCACCCTAGCAAAGCGCACATAAAGGCTCCCTAGTTAGGGCTAGGGAGCGCTCACCGCTCTCGTTCCGACGGCGAGGTTTCGGCGTTCAATGCCGTTCTGTGACTGTGGCGTTCTATTTTGTCGCGGGAACTCGCGTTTCGATAAAAGCAACGCACACTTCCTGCTCGCAACTTCAAAATATGAAACAGCCGAGTAAAGAGAGCGACATCTACGACGACCGCCATCCCACTGAGCCTCCGACTCCTCTTATGAACGGAAACGGAAGTGGCTTCACAGTGTTGCCGGTGTGTCGAGATTAGAGGAACTCAACGTTGTGTACGTTTAGCGAAATAAGAAGTGGGAAAAAATGGCGGTGGGAGAGGATCTGGGAAAGGGTAACAAGAAGTTGGCGCCACCCTAAAGCGGAGCGGAAACATGTAGACACCCTAGTAGAACCTATCTGGAATGTTACTCTACAAAGATTTATCTTGTTCGGCTCTCCGGAAATCACTACAAAACGACGTTTTTCAATGCCAGTAATGAATAGAATCTACGTAGGATGTATTTTTTGCTCCTTTTATTATGAGATACTTCTTCGCTCGAATGAAGATCTTGCAGATCTGCTCGATCAGGCGGTGATCGAGTAAACGGCGCTTGGAGGGGATCTGTGTTCTTAACTTCCAGGTCTCGTGTGAAAAAGGTTAGCGCGGAGTGTGGCCCCCAACGTCTTGTGTGGCGCTGTGCTCAGTTAATTTGGAATTTACTAGAATCATGGCCCGTCTGCAACACACGTTGTCAGTGCAAGTCCGGCTGTGTTCAATGCGAGATACTTCAGCTAGGAGCGACACTGTTCCGTCACTGTCTTGTCACACGCTTCCGATGGGCTTCTTGTGGGCAGAGTTGCCTTAGGCTCAACGGGCTTAAAGCGGGCTGGGCAGAGATACTAAAAAGTTATCCCCCACTGCCAATCCTGAGATACGCGCATTTCAAGGGCAAAATACAAATACCGATATATATGTATATTTGATTTTATGTAACATGAGATTCCAGTGATATTTCGGAAAAAAACGGGTGAAACGTATCCCGGAATAAAGGTACACATTTTAACAGAAATGCCTTTTTTTCACGAACGAGATCATAATTTGAATACACGCACAATGATGAAGTGCATTACAAACAACGTGGTATGTATCACAAATATCAAATATGGCACTTAATAGAAAACAATTGTTTTCGCAAGCTTCTCACATGTATATTTGATACGCAACCGAATTTGTAAGCCTCAAACATTAACTCTTTACACTTCAGCATGAGTAGACCTTCAAAACGCTTATCAACAGGGCACTGACGATTTGGTCGCGGTAACAAACTAGCGAAAGGAAAAAGCCTCTCTAGAGCCGGCGACCAACACAAATCTATGACAAACAAATGAATACCCCTTGATTGAATAAAAGACCTAGAGCACTGAGACGTCTTTTATGGGGTTGTCCAGGCAGCGAAAGATTTCCGCATGACATGGTCAGTCTTTATCTTGCTAAAGGCAAGAAATCACTGATCAAACGTTCAAACAAGACGTGAGCTAATGCCAATTCATTTCCAAAAAGCTAAAATCTGAGCAAAAAGAAAACAAAAAAAGAGGACATTACACACAGAGTATGTGGTGTCCCTTTATTTCTGTTTCCCTCAGTCTCGCGGTTTTTCAAAGACGAGGAATCACCTTCTTCTTAGTCGCAGAGGTTCGGGACGTAGTACGCACGAGATGAGACTTATTTCGCTTTACTTCTTTTTTGGAACATTCCCATTTTTAATTTTGCCAGTAACTTAAATTAAAACAAGAGAGTGATTCGCGAACTATATCGAGGGAAAAGGGGACGAGAAAAAAAATATTGGGAAGGAAGCCGGATCCGCGGAATCTACTGGAAATGACAGACCAGAGAAGCACGAGTGACTCAACTGGCCCTTTGCTTCAAATTTTGCTGACTTTTTTGTGCAATATTCAAAACGACCACTCCCCCCCCCCCTCCCCTTAGAGAATATGTTATGTGGTGGTTAAGTAAATTCTTTACCCCTTGCACCAGCTTGTTCTTCACAACAAATATATCGAGACACAGAAGCCAGACAAAGTATCGCGATACAATCGATCCATCGTAAAAGTATTTCACTACTGAGATACTAATAAATTTCCGAAATGTATCTCGATACAAAGACACAGATACTCGAAAGTTTCTCAAGATACTATGGCAATACGTTTGCACGAGTACGCGCGATACTGCCCTTGCCTTGGCTTAATTGTGACCGCGCCACAATTAGTGTCTGTATTGATTCAACGTTTCCGGTAAAGCAGTATTTAAGCAATCTCATAACATCCCAAGAAATCGTAGAACTAAACACTACGGGTTTCTCTGAGCGAAGCTTTTACAGTTCTCCAGGGACTTTCAGGATATTTCTTGTGATGTAGCTCCTCTCAGGCTCTGCTCTCTTTTATGATTTTCTTATGGTTGATACGCCACAATGTGCTTACGTATATTCTTTCCCAGCAAACGGATCTGGGTTTTTGCATTGCCTCTCAATTATAACCATGATTCAAGAGATGTTATTTCGCGTTACATTTGACCCTTGTCAGCAACTCTCAGTCAGAACATAAAGCACAACCTGCCAAGTTTGAAAGGAACTTCCGGTGCACAGGTATACTTAAGGTTGCAACAGAGAACTTACTTAACTGCTGTAGCTTCGCTCTGCAGGACCCCGGTGTGGAATATTCTGAACTAAAAGTAATTCGTTAAACGTTTTTGATTTCTCAGTCAAGAATATAGAGGACAAATCAGGCCACGCCAGAGGCTGATAAAGCGTGGCAATAGAAGGTTGCTCTAAAGCAGAGCATATATATTGATCTCTGTTCACAGCTGCGCGACGAATGTTGCAAACGTAGCCTGCAGCTGGCAGTGCTGAAAATAGAAAAAAAAACATCAATTCACAAAAATATACCGACCGCTCTTTTTTTTCTTTTTTTTTTTTTTATGAAGAGTTGGAGTTTGGTCATTTCACCATCTCATAATTTTCACAGCACCCTACGCAGAGAGAGAGCGAATCGTTGCAATTCAGAAAACGAAAACGGCGAAATTACCTGTAAGGGGGACAACGTCACTGCTCCAAACAATCAATCGCTAGTGTCGTTGCTATGAACTGATACATTGAATCAGACTCTTCTCTGAAAGAACGATGATTAAAAAGTGTACGTAGAATTTAGGTTCCTAAAAGAAGAGATATATGAAGACATAATCTCACACTTGCTATGTTGAAAGAATATTGTCGAGAGTCGGCCGTTTCTGAATTATTTTCGACGGCAGCAGTCGGTTCTCGAGTCCTTTCGAGATGCCTGCAGTAGACGATGAACGCAAACAATAGAATTAAACTGTACCCCCCCCCTTTCCTGATGCCCGAAGAACACTGTCAGCTCGTGAAGAATCGGTTTTGCCTCAATCACTGTCGCCTCCTGGTGCACTAGAAAGGCAACTGCTCGATGAAGAATCATTTTGTATAAGAAAAGTAGCTTAAAAAAACATTTAAATATTTTTCACGAAGAACACTTCTTAGGGAGTGCTTAAAAGAACGTTTTAGGGTGCAAAATATTGACAAGCCGAAGAACTCCTCAGAGTTTTTGTACGACCAGATTTTTTTAGAGTGTTTGAAAGTTTTAATTGTTCGCATAATGATACGATTTTGATATTGTATTTATAGCAAAAATACGAAGTCTAAAAAAGACTCATCAGGTTTATAAAAACGAATTGTATTTGTTTGCGATACGGGAATATTTTACGGCATAAATTGTTTTCACTCTAACATGATCGGTTTGAGGCCTCCAATTTTGTTTGCTGGCTTGCACAATTGGAGCATGTTTTATACCCTTGTATCCATCACAAAAAGAAACAAATTTTGCTGGTTCTTCCGTTTCAGTAAAACCGCTAGTAGCGAAAGAAATGCATAAAAACATCCATTGAGGCAACTTTTGTTCAATTCTAAGTTCTTGAAACGCATGCGGGCCTGAACGTTGACGTTTATGAACTTCACGAAGTCTTCGTAACTTATCATACCTACGTGATTCCGCATTACGGTGTGTTCACGCCCTTCTCATATATAGCAAGACCTCTACGTGCAGGCGGTCGCGCGCTCGTTCATTTCGAGCGTCGATTAAAGCTGAGCTCGTGCACGCATTGCTTCAGAAACCTCACAGGAAGTTTACAACAAGAATAGAAGATCCGTCGCTAGTCACCAACTCGATTCAACGCAGTCGCGTGCTCCATCAGAAATTACCACTGTACCCGCAAAGTCATCGTGTCGTCTGCTAGCAAGGTAAAACCTGTTGTAAAACATTAATACGGTCTCATATGAACGCTCAAAGGCACTGAGATGATAGAAAATAAGTATTCATGATTATATATTGCGAAGACACAATACGTAGTAATCAATCGTTCACTTTTTTATCAGGCAATTACTAACCTCTCCTCATGCATTTGTTCATAGCAACGACTCTAGCAGTGGCATGTTTGGAGCACAGCGCCATGTTATGACGTCATCACATCTGTGGTCAATAACGAGGAAACATTTACACGTTCCTAAGATTGTTAACCAAATAGCATTTTCTGGTACTCATTTACAAAATAACTGTAACTGAGTACGCCACTCGTTATTGATTGAAAATCAACACAAGACTCCAGCTCAAAATGAAAGCGTTCGTTTTTCTTTGCTCTGAATGGGTTGTTTCTTTGAGGCAGCAACTGCCTTCGAAATTTTAACGCCTTTAATTATATTATTTTTCTTACCATATTCGCAGCCATACAGGATGCCCCCACCATCAATATTTTGATTGAAATAATCACACGCGGATAACTGTCTCCGATAGGAATTATCTGTTGTTCCTGTGCCTAGAAACTGAGATGTAACCAAACAAAACTCGGAGGCCGCTTAAGCTCCGACTTAAACAGTCGAACGCGGTAGCGTTATTGGGCCACGTTCGCCTCGCCTTCTCATTCACTTCTCATGGTCCTACTGCCGGGAAGCAAGAAATGCGATAATCATGCCTAGCAAAAAAGAAAAAAAAAGTGCACATGGTTTAGTTACTAGCGTGTCTGACTCGCAGCCGAAGGGTCGTGGGTCCAAATACCGCCTAAAATATTTCAATCTTTTTTAAAGGCAAATGATTTACTTAATAAAGGTAAATCATTTCAGACAACTTTTAATTGGCATTACAAGTCATAATTTCTAATCACTTTCATTCCACGCGTGACATCACGTTTCACGTGAGCGTTGTTTAAATTTCCTACGCGAGGTCATGTGGCAGTGACGTCATAACCCTATCGACCAATCAGGATTTTCATAGTAACCGGAGACACGAAAGGATAAAAAAACGGACGAAACGGGCAAAACGTTGTCGTCTCGAGACTTGTTGTTTTGTCTGTTTTTTATCGTTCCGTGTCTCCGGTTCCTATGGAAATTCTTTACCAGCTCGCCTGTGCTTTTACCTTTTCTTCAATCAGGATGTTCCCACCACTACGCCACCGACGCCGACGCCGGCTTTTCTGCGACACGATCTTCTCAACGCTATCACCATAAAATTATGTACTCATTTTGATGCACCATCGAATTGGCGACGCAATGGTTTCCTCCTGCGTTAGCATGATAGGACTCTTATAGCGAACGTCGCTCCTTAGACTCATCATTCACAAATTCAGCTGAGGCGTCGGACAAGTCGCGGCGGTTGTCATTGGTGCCGGAAAACGATTCACTCTATGCCTTCTGCGTTAAATTTATTGCGGAAAGTGTCCTTGTTTCTAAAATCGCGTTGAACCTCTGTTCTAAATGTTTATTAGAAGTGCACAGATCAGCAAAAAAAGACGTAGCAGTGAGGTTGTTGAGTTCTGTTTCACCTTGGTGCGTCGTACGGGCACGCGGAGACAATCTTTGCCACTGCCTGGCGCACATCAGAATAATATTTGAAACCGACATAGCTCTAGATAAAAATTTTAACCCTGGATAATGGAGGCTAAAGAAAAAAATTAAAGCCTAGAAGCTGCGGGCTTGCGTTTTGGTCATTCTATGCCAAAGGCGACGCGGCAACTTTTTCATATCTGGGATATGTACGAAAAAAAAAAATAGATAAAGAAGGCTCTACACTCCAAGAAATATTTTTCTTTTCTTTTTTGTGTGAAAAAAGGAATTTTATTTTTGCCGATATCATGCTTTAATTTTCTGGAATTTGCATAAAACCCGTGTAGTTAAAAAAACATTGTGAAAAAACGGTTGCGTATAAAATAAATTTAGCATGGCGCTTAATTACGTAATAACATGGAATATCTTACAATAAAATACAAACACTGAAGGACGCGATTTTGAGTCCAAACAGGAGCTAAACAAAATATAGCTTTATAAGATTTGTTTACTTTTGTTTAGTCAACTTGGAGTTGTGTTAGCTACAATACTTTTTAGAGTGCAGCTCTTAGGCCCTCGTTCCCGTGTTTCGCGGCTCGCTGTCGCCGTCGGCGTAACCGCGCGCGTTGTATTATACGACCGTCACAGACCTATACACAAATTCAATTCCCCGTTAAATTTGGCGATGAAACTAAATTGGTGCGTAAGACTGTGACGTCCCATAATGCAACACTGCGCATTCAGTTTCCCCGCTAAATTTAGCGGTAAAACTGACGTCACATGACCTCAACACCAATTGTTTCCCCGCTAAATTTAGCGGGGAATTGAATCGGTGTTGAGGTCACGTGACGTTAATTTCCCTCTAAATCTAGCGGAGAAACTGAATTTGTTCATAGGTGACGTGACACGAAGTCATGTGACGTCATTTTTCCCGCTAAATTTAGCGGGGAAACTGAATTGGTGTTGAGGTAGCGTGGCGTCAATTTTCCAGCTAAATTTGGCTGGGAAACTGTGGGGGAGGGGAGGTTATGGAGGAGGAGGGGAGGAGGAGGAGAAGAGGAGGAGAAGGGGAGGGTCCTCCATACTCTCCCCTCTTCTTTCTTTTCTCACCCTCGTCTTCCTCAGGACCCTCCCTCCTCCTACTTTTCCCCTCCTCTTCCTCCAATCCTCCTCTCCTCCTCCCTCTGCTTCTCCCCTCCTCGTCCTTTTCCCCATTTCCTCCTCCTCCTCCATAACCCACCCTCCTCCTCCGTACCCCGCCTCACCTTTCTCCTCCGTACCCCCTCCCATCCTGCTCCCTCCGCTACCCTCCTCCTCCTCCTCCTGCGTACGCTCCCGTTGCGGTATATCGCAAAATCAAAATGCCCCAAGAGCTGCGCTCTAATTTCGCGTTACAAAGATTTGTAAACGTCTTTCAATTTTTTTTTGTTATATTAAAGGGTTACTGAAAAGAAAACAAATGTTTTTTTTGTAAACAGTCTGGAAAGGACACGCGTATCAAAAAATGAATTTTACGCGAAAATATTGTAGAGCAATATTGACAGCGCGAGATTCATTTCAAATTCTGCGCGCAGTCTATGACGTCAGGGAATGGTCATACACTCTTTCCACCTCAACCAGATGGTCGTACACTCTCTCTACCTCAACGTGATGGTCAAGCCGATCCACCTCTCCTCCATGCGCCCAAAATACCAAGAGAGAAAGCAGCAAGTGGAAAGGAGGTGACTACCGACTAAATCACGTCTCGCGCCGTCAATATTGCTCTAAAAGACTTCTTTTTTTTTGCGCGAGATCTATTTTATCGGCTCGTGTGTCCCGCCCAGACTGTTTAAAAAAAATTTTTCGGTTGTTTTTAAGAAATAAAATTGAATTGCTTGTATTAAATTTTCAAAGCCTCGTTTTGTTGCGTCTTAATTAAATGACAAAGCTCTCCAGTTTATGCAAAAACGGCATTATTGAGAGCCAAGAAAAGCAATGTGGGCCTCAAGGCCCGCAACTTTTGAAATAGCCAAATGTTCAATCCACTTCAACTCTTCAACATATAAAACAATCAGGAAAGTTATTTTTGTTGTTTGCTGAGAATTTTTTTTCTTTTTCAAAGTGAGCTTTTTTTACTATACCTCAGGCGCCCAACCTCGTAGGCGGCGCACGCAGGTGTTCGCCAGCGAGGCGTCAGCGGCGTGAGACGGCGCCGCAAGGTCTTCACCGATCTCCTGAAAGCACGTTTTATGCAGTTGAAGTAGACGTTATCCTGACTTCCATGCATCCATATCCTCTTAACGTCACGTAACGATACTGGCGTCTTAGTTCTACTCTATTTCTGCCCAGGTAACCGCGGACGAACGCAGGTCTGCATCGACTGCTTCTCGACTTTGGGAATGCGTACTGCGTGTATGCCTCGTCTTTGACATGTCGAGATGTAAAACAATTCAGAACGTATAGCTCTTCACCGATGCAAAATGACAACATTGACGTCGGTTCCTCCTTGAAGTTAAATGTATTTTGACCGAAAATGTAGTGCTACCAAAAGCAGTGTAATGATAACAAAAACATTCCAATCTGATGCGGACGCCTGCCCCATGAGGTCACCTACATGCGCAGTATTTAGGCCCCGGAATACAGTGGAAACCAACAGAACATGTTCTCGAATTTTGAACTCACTAGTGTTTTGGAGGACGTGTGTTTCATAAAAGTTGGGAGTTACACGCGTGCCGTCTTTGCCATCTCAGTGTAAGGCTCGGCGGACATTAGGTGACGTAATAGTCGTCATGGTAAGTCGGTTTAGTAAACACATTGTTGAATAACTTTTTTTTAATTTTTCGTTTCAAGGCCGATGGCGCAATTCCAGTAATTGACACCAACTACTATCAAAGGCTTGAGCAATTTACTAGAATTTGCGAAAAGTTAATTGTTTCTCAGATATTCATCAATCAGCTTTCGCGTTTTCACTCCCAACTTTATATATTTCGCGCAAAAAAAAAAAATCGCCTCAAGCTGTGCACACAATGGCGCTTAGAAGAGTGACGTAATCCTTTCCATGGCGTCGTCACTATCTCGGCAGCGCGTCCTTGGTTGATGCGCCAACGAACTTCAATGCATCTTGGTTCTATCAGAAGACATTTAGGTTCAAAGGGAAGCGACATCACTGTTACCATTTTGCATTGGTGAAGATCTATTCAGCCCGAATGGTTTTTACATCAGGAAATATGAAGGACGAGACCGACACGCAGTATGCATTCCGAAACTCGGGAAGCAGGCGATAAAGTCCTGCGCTCGTCGGCGTTTAGGTGGGCAAAAGTCGTGGAAAATTGAGACGCCAGTGTCATTACGTAGCGTTAAGACGATACGGACGCTTGGATGTCAGGATAACGTCCACTTCAACTGAATAAAACTTACTTTCAGGAGAGCGGCGAAGACTTTGCGACAGCGTCTCACATCGTTGACGCCTCGCTGGAAAACGCCAGCTTGCGTCGCCTACGAGACGGGCGCCTGGAAGCATTGGCGGAGAGGCTCATCTTTAGAAACCAATTTCTCAGCAACAACAAAAAGGTCCATTTCTATTTTTTTTTATATGTTGAAGAGATGAGGTGGATTGAACTTTTGGCTATTTCGAAAGTTAGGGGACGGAAGTCACGTTAGTGCATTGCTGTTGCAAGCGTCAGTTTTGGGGCGCTTGATGTGTGCCCAAAAGAAGCCAAACCTCTTTGTAAACGAGCATCTGCGACATTATAGTTATGTTCTAATTTAAGCGTTTCCATAATATCCCCTATTGCACAGCAAAACAGCCATGAAGAAGACATGACTACGCAGGTACACCGATAAGTCTATGAAGACAAAAAATGCGTACGCTCAACGAATTCATGTCAGGAACTCGATTTTCTCGAGCGACCCAAATGTGTTGGAGAAAATAGCTCGACAGAGAGATGATGTGCTGAACAATAATTACCAACAAACTGCTTTCGCTGCGGAGGACACGAGCGTTGTATCTAATATTGGTTTTTATACATCATTAAAGGGACCCTGAAATAAGTTTTGATCTGAAACTGAATCAGTTTGAATTCGGATTTTAATAACTGCATATCGTTTAACGGTTCAAAAGGAAGCCCTCTCACGAATGTGGAAGGCCAAAAGGCGGCTTTTCGGTGAGAATAAAAAGGACCATTTTGAACACTTTTGTTTTTCGTTTCTATAGCTCTCAGGCATTTTTACGATGAGTGCATCCGTAGTGCCCAATCACGTCAGCTGAATGCAGCTCACGTATTAGAACCCGAGCACATCGTCCCTCAAGTGTATCCGTTCGCGTCAACAGTCATATTCGTATAAGCATTCGTTGGCCAATGAGTGCCATGGCGAAAATTTTCGAATTATTAGTAATGTTCGGAGTCATACCCTGTCTAATATAGTTTACTTCATCGTATGTTCGGGTGAAGTCAAAGCTACAAACACGAACATGTTGCCCCGAATTATGCTTTGCTCGGAGAGGGCCGTTCAAAGTCCTGTATTTTCGCTCTTGTAGCTTCTGCTGCTACGCTCGCACTTGAAGTTGTTTCAATGATGACCTGTTAGCTTTTTTGTTCATTCTCATGGCCACGATTTATGATCTTGGCTACTATCTTCACTTGCGAATGGCAATTTCTATGACGTGCGTAAAAAGTAAGTGGGAACTTTGGAGTCATCGCATTTTGAAACCAACATCGTCAGAGTTGCCAGTCTCATATTACGCCTATATCTGTTGATCAAAACAAACGAAATCCCACCTAAAGACGTCGTAGTGAATTCAGACCACGTTGTCAAGGGGGGGGATTTTTGTTTGTTTGTTTATAAATACTGTTAACCCTTGCCAGGGTCATTACAGAGAGGGAAAAACAACAAAACACATTACCTAACATCTTTCACAACAATAGTACACGTCAAGTAGGCTCTCAAATTCACGAACATTTTCCCTGTCAACAATATAACTAGGCAATGTATTCCAGGACTCAATCACATCAGGAAAAAATGAGTATCGAAAAACATCAACACGGGCATTGAACGGCTCAATGGCTAGGTTGTGATTTAATCGGTCACTTCGTTTACATGGTAGTTTTACATAGCTGTCCTTATTAATCTTAATTTGTCCATGGATGAGTTGAAAAAACAATATCAGTCGATGTTTTTGTCTCCTTGTCTCCAGTAGCTCTAAGTCGCATGAGTCTAACATTGATGTAACCGAATCTGTCCATTTATATTTAGCACAAACAAAGCGGACAGCTAATCTTTGAATTCTTTCTAATTTGGACTTCAAGACTTTCTGATGTGGACTCCAGACAGCCGATGCATATTCTAGAACTGACCTCACGAATGTTTTGTAGGCAATTAACTTAACGTTCTTTGTTGCGTTGTGCAATTTTTTCCTTAAGAAGTACAATTTCTTTGAAGCCTTAGAGCACACGTTTTCCACATGTTTTCGCCAGTTTAGATCATGGGTTATGGTCACTCCTAAATATTTAAAACTATTTACATTGTTCAAGAAGTTATTTCCAATGTTATACCTAAAACAAAGTGCACTCTTTTTTTTAGTTATATGAGTAAATGTGGATTTAGTATAGTTAATTTCCATGTCCCACTTTTCACACCACATGTTCAAGGCCTGAAGGCTACGATTGATTTTAATTTGCTCATTCACATTTGTGACTACCGAATAAAGTAAACAATCGTCGGCAAAAAGCTTCATTTCTACGCCTGGCTCTACAATGCTAGCAATATCGTTGATGTACAACAAAAATAATAAGGGTCCCAACACAGATCCCTGTGGGACACCAGAAAACACCTCCAACGAACAAGACATACAATCGTCAACACGCACCACCTGCCTGCGATTGATCAAATAAGCCTCAATCCATTCTAATATTGTAGAGCTAATACCGATTTGTCGAAGTTTGAAGAGTAGTTTATTATGAGAAACCTTATCAAAAGCTTTTGCGAAGTCTATACAAATAACATCTATCTGCCTCTGGTCGTTTATTGCTAACGAAAAATCGTGAATAGTTTCGATTAGCTGCGTAACAGTGGAAAGATTGCTTCGAAACCCGTGTTGATGCGGGTAAAGCAACTGGTTCTCTTCAAGAAAAATAATAATATGTTTTGCTATATTGTGCTCCAGAAGCTTACATGACACAGAGGTAAGAGACACGGGGCGATAATTATTCACGATTGCTCGGACTCCGCTTTTAAAAATAGGTATTACGATTGCACTACGCCAATCTTGTGGTAGTGAGTGAGTTTGCAAAGATTTCTGAAAGATATCTTCTAGATAAACATGACACCCACTCGGCATATATCGTTGCAATGGGGGAGGCTGAAAGGCCTGTTGTTGGGGCTAATAATTTCTCGGAGAACGCATCAGGCACAAGGAACACGGAAGTCTAAGACCTCACGGCTGGGAGTACTTCCGGTTCCAGTAAAATACTATGTCAAAACCACACGATGTTTTTATTTCGCTGGTTAAGTTGTGAGAAAAAGAGCGTTGGGAATATATAATTTCTGTTTAGAGAAACAGTGAAATCCCTTAAACGCGAACGAATTCCTGTTTTAGGTTGCATGAAAGCTCAAACGTAATTGGGGTCACTGTGTAGAAAAAGTTTGAAAACATTTCAGAATCCCTTTAACAGCAGCTTTTTTTTTTTGACCGTGTGCATACTTTTATGCAGACTCTAGTCAACCTTTCACAAGCATCTGTTGTGCGCTTGCCTACACAAAATTGCTGAAGATCTAGGTCACGCCAAGCTTTGCTAACCACGTCTCTTCTAGTGGCCCCCAGTGTATCAATCTTAGTTCCAGGGCTAAAATAACGCCAACAAAAGTTTCCTTAAAAAAAACATATTGTCATGTAACAAGTACAGCACGACAAGAAGCCGTAGATTGACTTCGGACATTTATAAACCCTTAAGGCACATATCAACTGTTCAAAGTTACTAAGGTGTTTTATGTTTTAAGTATTTCCTACGCATTTATATTGCCATTTATGCATCCTGTGGTCGATAAAGAGTTTATATGGTGGTCTTTCTTGATAATGCGCTTAATTTTGTGTTTTGTAACTCCACATGGTTGAACTGATGTTGTTTACGCATTGTTTCGCCGTCGGTCTAGTACACCGCTATAACTCAACGCAGGAGCTTTGAACTGGACTTCCTGTGTACAGGCACATTCATTCCGGAGACAACGTACTTCGAGAGTCATAAACTAGCTTTTCTGGCCTATGGTGGAGTTTATTTTTAACTAACGCTGTAATTAGTTTTATATTCTTCAAGACAACTGATGGCTATGCGACAAAATATCTTGCACAGTATGCTGGTGAAGAGTCGTTTTAGAGAGTCGGTTGGGTTGTAAGTCGAGAGAGCCGGTCAAGCTTTGCCCCAAGTTAATCAGGTTCAAGCTCTTTTGTGTCTTTATTCTCTTCACCGATCAAAAAAAAATGTTCGTGTAGAGACACATAATTTCAGGTTCTCCGAATGCTCCGCACAAAAAAAAAAGTGTAGTCTGTTGCCTAGCGTCAACATACTTTTATTACATCCGTCTCCATAAAACTTCCCTATAAAACGCATAAAGGGCGAACTATTTCAGTTTACGCAAAGGCTCGAGCAAGTAACCAGGCATAAAACTCTCTGACGCTCAAGTGATAGCTCCGCAGAAAACTCTGATAATATCAACAGGCTATGTTCGACGTTGTAGCAGTAGAACATCGGGCACGCGACGACCGGAAAAGCGCTCAGTATTTATGAGAGAGTTCCCGAGTTCCTGACTTCGGAATTCACTAAGCCTTAACTGCAGATAATTATTACTTCGATGTGTAGTTTATACTGCGAATAAGTAAGGTATTCGGGTACTTTGGAGTGGTTGTTCAGACAATTTTGTAGTCATGCTGGCACGAAAGATGTACTATCCCAGTACCACTTTGGTGTCCGGGCCGTTCCCTTCAGCCTGGGTGGCTCAGGCGTGGCGCCACGGCGCACATCGTTGTTTCACGTGACGTCGGTTACTGTAGGCCAGCGCGAGATTCATATTCGACACGAGTGCTGCGTTAACTTTTGACAGGGGCGCCATAGTGCAATCAACAAGGACACGACTCCAGGCCGTATGCCGACTCACCACTTCTGTCTATTAGGTGTCCTGTGGCGGCCTCTGCCGGGTGACGTAGAAAATGTAGCACTACGGCCTTTTGGTGTCCAGGAGGCATTGCACAATGTCACGTGACACCATGACGTCACGGTTTATCACGTGCTTATTGGAAGCACAAGTAGCAACGGGCTCTCCAGTGCGAGCCTCTCACGACTGTACTTTGTGTCACATGAAGTCCAGACGAGGCCGACGCTACGAACTGACGGGAGCCAGTCAGACAGCGTCAAAAATGCCCCATCATGGTGCTCGTCCTGTTTTGGCACTTGTTCTATCATCGCTGAAGCAATCATAAAGAGACAAGGTTCGGTGGCTTGCGCTTTTGAGGCTGCTTGATCGGCCCCATTTGCTGGTAGCGTCGGCTGCATCTGGACTTCAGCTGAAAAGAAATATACGACTCAGGTAGCCTTGTTTCATCGAATAACGAAAGACCGAGCCGAGCATACGGAAGCATATTCAGCGGAAAAAGGAGAACTCAAAGTTGATGTCAATCACCAGTAAGCAGTCTAAACTGACCAAGAGCGTACATAATCATCACTACCCGTGTATGTGCCAACAGACACGTACGATCTGGAAAAAAAAACGGTTTAAAGTCATCTTAATAAGGCATAACATGGAAGTATGCAGAATGCGTTCGCTCACATTGTATACCGCGAGCGAGTATCTTGAAACCCGTATTGTGCGCTTGGGATCACATGGAGGGGCCCGCCAATCAAAGGGTAAGGTACATAACTCGGAGAGAATTGCGAGCGATGACGAGATATAGCCAAGAGCACTCCGTCATTGGTCGAGGTCGGGGAAATCAAAAGCCCGCGTTCGCATTTGGCGGGTAAAAACACGAACGAGGTGCTCAAGGAAGAGATGAACCTGCACGCCCGATATATGTCCCGGTCTCGGTGCTCCAGCACCATTCGATAACCTAATGTTAAGACGTGCCTAACCAGATAAACTTCTGAAAAATGATGTGAACGAACGCATTGTGCGCATTAATATGAGTTAAAAAATTTAACGCTTAGTGCTGATTTAATTTTCTGGGAAAGTCACTAACAAATCCCCAGAAATGTTTGGCAGTCTATCAGTTTCTACTGAATAACCATTATTTCACCTTCCGTTTAATTTTTTCTTTTGTTTCTTTTTACAAAACAATACGGTGGGCCCAATTACTAAGTAAGAAGTTTGAATGCTCTTGCAGACAAAATAAAGACATTTCCATTTCACACCGAGCACTCGGTAAGGCAATGTCTTCAATCTTTGCTGAGCATTTGTCTCCGGTTCGTTTAGTCATTTTTTTTCGACGACCGAGTTAAACCCACACCACATTAAATAATTGATTTACGAACAGTCTCCTCTAACTCAACGTAACGTCGTCACAGTCGGTTGGCGCCACTCGGTAATTTGGACCGAGGCCGACGTCGAGCGTCCTTCGACGCCCTGACTTCACACGAGGCCCATGACGAACGCTGAGGCAGCATGCAAATGTCCAGTCCGTGTCTACTATTGATCTCAATGTGATGATGACGTCCAATGCTAGTGCACGCGGGCTCTTGACTATACTGGGCGGTGTTGGTTGAAGAGAAGTTCGGTAATTTATTTGTGTTTTATTTATTTCTTTATTTGAACATACTATCAGTCCCTTACGGGACAAAGATAGGGGTGGGATACAATGAACAGCCCAACAATCACAGTCTGCGTTGTCCTGCACCGACACAATCACAAGAGAAACAGTAGCACAACAAAAGCAACAATAGTAAAATAATAGTAACCCAACAAACAGCCTGAGGCGCGACCGAGCGTTAAGAAATAAGCGATGCGAACTCCAACCGACCGCGTGCATCTCACAACACTTTCTGGCAACTGGTTCCAATCCCGCGCTGTCTGCAAGAAAAACGAGTATCTAACACATTCCTTACTAAACCTTCTTTCTCTCACATGCCGTCCATGCTTATTCTGGTTACTTGTGACGTGTCTTCATCTATACTCCGATGCTTGTTAACAAGAACCAAATTATTGATAATACTGCAAAGAAGGCTTTAACCTTTTTTTTTGTTTTCTGCGGAGTTGAAGCAGTGGTAAATTGGCTCTGTTGTAAGGGAGGGAAACCGAATCCTGTCTTCGGTAACGGGAGTAAATAAAACGCAATGCGCGTCGCTGTACACTTTCCAGTTTTAACTGCAGTTTTTTTTACATAGGGGTCCCAGACTTCGCTTGCATATTCTAGCATGGGGCGAACTAACATATTGTATGCAATCAGCTTAGTCTCTTGTGAGGCAAGTTTGAGGGTGCGCCGGATAAATCCTAAATTTGTATTAGCTTTACCGATAACATTATCAATGTGGTTTGTCCATCTTAGGTCTGCAGTCATTGTGACTCCAATATACTTATATTTAGTCACATTAGTCAAGGTAACACCCTGGAGTCTGTAGCTAAACTCTAAACGCTGACGTTTATGAGTTATGGTCATACATACGGTTTTTTGTGTATTTAGCGACATTTGCCATTTTGCACACCACTCTTTTAGTTTTAGACAAATAGTCGTTTAGCCTTACTTGATCGGCGACAGACTTCACTTCAGTGCTGATAATACAATCGTCTGCAAACAATCTGGCTTGGATAGATGAATCAACTCTAAGGTCGTTAATATACAAAAGAAAGAACAAGGGCCCAAGCACCGAGCCCTGAGGCACACCCGACTCGACATCACATATGTCAGACATGTGTTCGTCAATACTTACAAATTGTTTGCGATTTGTGAGAAATGCCTCTATCCAGTCAACAACATTACCATTTCCTAAGACACATTTCAATTCAATTAGTAGGTTTTTATGACTGACCTTATCGAATGCTTTTCTGAAGTATAAATAAATTATATCTACCTGTCCTTTTCTATCAAGAACTTCACTTAGATAATGCACCGTCTCTACAAGCTGGGTCACTGTCGAGTGGCCCTCACAAAACCCGTGTTGGCATTCGCTCAGAAACTTATTACAAGAAAGAAACTGTCTGACATGTTTTGAAACTCTATCTTCTAGAATTTTGCATGGCGTTGACGTTAAGGCAACTAATTTCTACAGATATACGTCTACAAAGAACCGAAAAATTGTAAATTCTCATCGCAGCAACAAAAGTGACAAAAGTCAATGGAGAAACGGCGCGATTGACAGCCTTTATGCGAAAAAAACAACAACAAGGAAGAAAACTTTTTTGCGCGTACTGTTATTTTCCGGGCTTTCCTACTACTTCTCCTGACTTCACGGTTCTGACGAGAACGTCCTCTCAGCTCGTCTATTGTTTCGTTAGATGTCAAGGCCATGGTCGCTTTACAGAGCGCACAATGGTACAGCAGGTACGCCGACGGCGACTTGTTTTTTTCGGGCGGCATTAGGATATATCACAACCGGTATACTCATGTAGGCAGTCTAGTAACTGCGCAGTGGTGCAGTCGTTAGGCATAAAGAAAAACTGATGAGGTTTTTGTCAACAAGCTTCATCAAAATCATTACAATTTATTTTTGCTTTGCTCATGAACAGCGAGGTTGCCTTTATTATGATGCACTGGAAAAAATATTACACATTGCGAAATTTCGATCCCCGCTTAATAATGTCATAATACAGCTTTTTGTGTCGGTTATGAATCTAGCCAATGTGATGTAATTAGCATAGGTGACAGTTGAACAAAGGGCACTGGCATGTAATTGCTGTTTATTGGGCAGACATGCTGCTCTGGACTGTAGAACAGAGCCCTCTTTTTTAATTTGCAGCATACTCATACACACAATGAAATATTGAAGATATCGCATATTTCCACTTCTGCCGAACATAGAATCAGTATCCCGCCCTGGTCCAAATAAAAGGCTTTGGGTAAGTTGTGTAAGTGATATTATTCCGCCTTCCTTGGGTTCGTTTAACAGAAAGAATTGGCGAACACAAACTTTATGTTCTTTTGTAGTCCTCGAAGTTTTGTTTGTGGAATCGCGCTAAGGCGGTGGTATAAAACCCTAGACCCCATTTCGGCACCTGCCTATTGAATAGAGGTCTTGTTCAGAACCGTTCAAGAAGTTAAACATCGACTGGATGCGTTAACAAAGTGAAATAAAGTTCGCAGGTGTCTCTGACATTCGCTGATTCCTCCACTATGCCGACGAATTAAGCAAAGGTGAGGAAAAGTGTCGTCAGTATTTGGTGGCGGGTTTCCACAGATTTCAATACACTCTTTAGCCCCCTCACGCATGAGAGTGTTAAGAGTGCAGTGCAACCTACTTCAGAAAATAGACGTCCTGTGTTAGTGCCCGGTAATGATGAGATTTTTATTGTTTCCCCTGAATTTTGTTAATTACGTGAAAAAAAGAATAGGAAACCAGAAAAAGCTCTAAGCCCAGTGGCATATGCGGCATTTTTTATGCAAGAAATACTAAAGTTTTTTTTTTAAGACGTGATACTATAATATATAATTAGCACATATTTACACATTTTGACGAAAGTTAAAGTTTAACGTTGAAATGCTCGTCAGAAGCCTACTAAACGAAAAGAAGTCTGTGACTGAACTCGAAGAATTCCTGAAGTTCACGTAAATCGTTGGCATCTTGGAGGAATCCTTTGAGTTCAGTCACAAACTTTTTCCTTACAGTACGAAATAGTCGGCCTCTCACGAGCGTTTAAAACGTTATACTGCAACGTTAGTAAAAATGTGTAAATTTGCTTTGATTATGTATTATTTTATCATATGTCTTAAAAAATAAACACTTAAGTATTTCTTATATAAAAATGCCGTATATGCGACTGCACTTAAAGATTTTTCTTGGTTTCCTCTTTTTTACGTACTTAACAGAATTCAGCAGGAACGATTATAAAACTCGCCATTGCTGGATACAAACACAGGACAATTATTTTTAAAGTAGGTTGCACTACACTCTTGACACTATCATGAGTGAGAGGGCTAAAGAGTGTCGTGCTATCTGTGCAAGCGCGCCGTCAAATACTGACGACAGTTTTACGCTCGCATATAAGAGGCTTAACTTTCAGAGTGACATGTAATATAGAAACGATGTCTATGACTGTTCAGTTAAAGTTCCAATTTATCAGCTTTATTTTTGGATATGTGTAAAGAGCTTTCCTCAAATAGTTGTCAATCAGTCCAAACGCCTTTTTTTTTGGTGCAAAACCTTGCCTCAAATTTTTGTCTAAATATACTGCTGTGTATTCTAATTCAAACTGTTTCTTGTAGTTTGTAGTTTTAATGAATTTCTGTGAGATATAATTGTCTTCTTTCCTATTTGTATCTACACTTTCTTTTTCGGTCAAATTTAAAACCGAACACGGAATAAACAAAACAATTAAAATAACATGTTTCCGCGAAAGTTCGTTCTATGGGGTGGCCGAGTTTATGTTGATATATTTCAGTTTTGTTTTTAATGCCTTCGAAAGTGCTAAGTGAAACAATTTTATTTAAAGATATATATCTAGAAGAAACGGTCATAGAGAGCTGACATTATCGAAACCAGGACGGTGCAATACAAACAGAAACTGCACGTTCCCAAACGAATTACGCCACAAATGTGCCAGACGACTCCGCTCGCCACAGTGCTGCATCT